>OX596288.1:1110845-1135845 GCA_951394225.1 Harpalus rufipes
GAAGTATATTAGTAGATTGTTGGCTAGTAGACGGTGTGCGGTGATAGTACTAGTAGCTGTTTATGCAGCGAAAGTATTGTGTAGAGCATTGAAGTCCTGCTGCAGTATAGTAAAAACCCTGGCCAGGTTGCTGCAGTAGGGCGGGTATGGGCATAGACAACGTGGAGTACCGTGTCGTAAGTGAGGGAATGTCAATCTGCCTAAGCAGAGGATTATCTGGTGTGCGGCTACGACGATACCACCCGCGGCATTCATAGTCAAGTACGGCGCCTAGCCTGAAATAGGGTGGTGGCCGCGAAAACGACGAGCCCTCCTGCAGGACACGACACCTGGATGGACATCGGCTGAGGAGTGGGTTGAAGAGAGGGCAGGTGGACGCATTTGGCTGAAAATCTGGCTCGGCCAGGTAAATATCTTTTAAATACAAGATGTACCCAACTACATCTCAATTTCAGGTTATATTTTATGAACCATATTTTTTTGTGTAGGTTTATTCCACCGCGAGTATGGAGTTTCCACAGCCAAAAGGGCCTCCAACTCCAGTCAAGCCAAGCCCTAAACGCTACAAAGGTGAGAATCATTTTCTTTCTTTCGAATCTCCAGCGATCATCCGAAACAGCCAAACCTTTATTTATTGATGAAACCGGCTGAAATTTACAGAAATCACATAAAACTAACTGAAAATTATAGATACATAATCAAAATTAGTCTATAATGTTTATTTTTTAATGAAAATAATTGCTTGACAATTAAATTTGAGGTTAAAATGTACTATTCAACTTGCATAACATTGCGTTTGACATCAGCGCCAAAATGCTCGAACTATATTCGGCACGATTACTCTGTCGGTACAATAATTTAATAAAATTTATAAAAATAAATGATTTAATATAGTTTTAAGTACATTTAGAGCACACTTGGTTCAATAAATTAATAATTATTGATAATAAACTATGCAAATACATCTTTTTATTAATTTAAAGATTGGTGCGAAAGCATTTTCAACCCAATATTATGCAGATTGAATAATACATTTGACCTAATTTTTTGAAAATATCAAACTTTTAGTCTTAAAATTAAAGTTTATTAAATTCTTTTCATGATATACATATAGTTCAAATTGTTGTTGACATTGTTACTAATCTCTTAGTGTTTTTTCAGGGCATCGGCGTCCACCACGTCCCGGTTCCAGAGCGATGGGTCCAGCCGCGGCAGCAGAGTATGAATGTTGTGTGTCTGAGGGCCCTCAGAGTGCATGGTGTGTGATAATGCTTTAGTTTTAAGCGCTAATCTTTTCTTTTTCCCTCCTTTTCCTTGTTATAGTTTAATGGATTGTTTACCGGTTGATGGTAAATGAAATGATGTTAAACTATAACGGGTCGTCTGGTCATCCGGGCGCCCCCTCTGCCTAGGTGGAGAGACCTTGTCGTGGTGGCAGAGCTTAACCATCCCTCCAATTGAGGGTGGGACCAACAACTCCACAAATTTATTGTAATTTAAATATATTGTTAAATAAATAAAGCATTGTTCATTTTATATATGTCTTTTTATTTCCCCTAATTTTCAGGTAGCATTAGATCTGCAATTAATCCCAACCCCAGTCTTCAAGTGGTTTGAAAAGGGATGGAAATTGCAAATTTAAATGCATAAATAATCATTTCAAATATTTATAGTTATATCTGTAAATATTTGAAATGAGTATTAATGAAATTTGCGACCCCCTATAGTAATAGCGCAACCCTAAATAAGGGGTGGGCTGTTATTATCTAAGGGGTCGCAAAATTCATAAATACTCATTTCAAATATTTACAGAAATAACTATAAATATTTGAAATGGGTAGTGGAGAGTGCTATCAGAAGTAGTGACCTTGAGAAGCGGTGCATTCTCCACCCCAGGTGGTTCTCCGATTGGGGACTACTCCGCGAAGTATTGCAGTACGTGCTCTATTTAAAATAACGAGCAGAAATCACTCCGCGAAGTGCTCTTTTTAAAAGTAATGCGCGGGATGTTCTCCACGAAGAATAGAGGTACGTGCTCTATTTAAAATTAATTAAATTAACGTTTGTTATACAATATTGTCAATGCATATATATATATATATATATATATATATATATATATATATATATATATATATACACCACACTTAGAACTGGGTATAAATCATAATTGTAAACTGTTTAAAATAATATTTATTTATCATAGTTTACAATAATATTCATTTTGGATACGGTAATTATATCGTCCGTTGGCCATTATGCTTACATCATAGTCCAACAAATGATATAACAACATTCAATAATTTATTTGCTGATACAAACGTGTACGGCTTCAGTTACGTTTGCACCTTTGAAATATTCAAATCGTACTACTGTTCTCCGATGAATAAAATGGTTGTAGTGAAAATATATTCACTGTACTAGTGTTAAAAGTGTTCCCGAGTGTTTAGTGCAAGTGCAATACTAGTGCTTAGTAAAAATAAATTTACTGTGATAGTGTTTGGTGAAGTGCAGTGCAGTGCAATGTATATATTGGATCATTGGATTAACTTAAAAACTGTAAGTCCTTTTTAAATGTTTCAAGTGTAACCTGCGGTAGACATTATTTCAATAAAAATTAATTGACGAGAGGTACCGTTGTCCAAACTGTCTCATTTACTCTATAAAGAAACCCTTTAAAAATGAAATGCATACCCATACCTACATTAAAACTAATTATAATATTTACAAAATTGCTTTCTAAGTATTAACAATGTCTGTGAAAAACATTAAGAATGAACATATTTTATTAAAAATAAAATATTTATTATATTTACTAAAGTAATAATAATATTTAAACATGTTTACTTATACATATTACCTATTATTTACAAAAAATAGCCTTACACTAATATCCCTGTTATTTACATGATGTTCTCAACTAGATATGTCACATCTACGGACTTTACACCATCTTTACCAACAAAAAATAAAGTAAAAAGAAGAGTTCATTAGAAAGAAATATATACATATATACTTCTCTCTTTCTTAGAAAAAACAAAAATTGTGAGCAAGTGTTCAGTCCTTTCTTTATTACTCTATGGTCACATAGATATACAACTGCTATGGACTCGACACCAATTATCCCAATAAAAATTACAGTAAAAAGAAGATTTCATTAGAAAGAAATAGTTATATATTTCTGTCTCTTTCTTAGAAAAATAAATTTTTCCGAGTAAGTGTACAATCCTGTCGTTGTTATTCTATGTCATGTTGTCTCTGTCTTACAATATATTTATCTCTGTCACACAAAAATCAATATGCATGCCCGCCATTTACGAATCAATGCCTCCCGTACATGAAGTAAAGGTATACTTTTAAATAAATAAAACAATCATTCACAAGCTTGCTATAGGGTACACTTGAATTTATTTTACAATACAATAAAACATACATACAAACATACTCTATATAGAAGAATGGTAACTCACGGAAAGGGAAAATGAGGACAGCGAAACTGTGATTTTTCACCAACAATACCTTCCGCTAATTACAAATGGCGATAAAACATACATACACATATACCCTATATAGAAGAATGGTACCTCACGGCAAGGGAAAATGAGGACAGCAAAACTTTGCTATTTTATTTATTTCGAATACAAGTTAGATAATTTTAATTTAATTAAGAAGAGAGGGAACGTAACTTGTTAATTAAATTATGTTGGAGTGTGCTGGCTATATTCTTGTATCATTTCGTTCCTAGCATTTGCACGTATCGGACGTGCATGTGCCTCAGAGACCCAAACCCACCAACGAGGGACAGAATCTACCAACGGATGGAGATGAGCCCAGCCAGCAGCCACAACAGAGCACCAGATAATCCTGTGAGTAGAAGCAGTGTTTCCCCCCAGCACGTGAAAAACGTTGTACTATGCTCGCTCATTTTATTTGCTACAAATAGACTCGCGGTGTCTGTGTGACTAAGCGAAAGTCTGTAGCGCAGTCAGCACCCGCTGAAAACCAATTTTGCGAAAGTATATAACTGCTACAAATAGGCTCGTTCATTGTCTGTGTGACTTAAACGAAAGTCTGTAGCGAAGAAATATATTAGTAGCTGGTTGGCTAGTAGACGGTGTGCGGTGATAGTACTAGTAGCTGTTTATGCAGCGAAAGTATTGTGTAGAGCATTGAAGTCCTGCTGCAGTATAGTAAAAACCCTGGCCAGGTTGCTGCAGTAGGGCGGGTATGGGCATAGACAACGTGGAGTACCGTGTCGTAAGTGAGGGAATGTCAATCTGCCTAAGCAGAGGATTATCTGGTGTGCGGCTACGACGATACCACCCGCGGCATTCATAGTCAAGTACGGCGCCTAGCCTGAAATAGGGTGGTGGCCGCGAAAACGACGAGCCCTCCTGCAGGACACAACACCTGGATGGACATCGGCTGAGGAGTGGGTTGAAGAGAGGGCAGGTGGACGCATTTGGCTGAAAATCTGGCTCGGCCAGGTAAATATCTTTTAAATACAAGATGTACCCAACTACATCTCAATTTCAGGTTATATTTTATGAACAACCATATTTTTTTTGTGTAGGTTTATTCCACTGCGAGTTTGGAGTTTCCACAGCCAAAAGGGCCTTCAACTCCAGTCAAGCCAAGCCCTAAACGCTACAAAGGTGAGAATCATTTTCTTTCTTTCGAATCTCCAGCGATCATCCGAAACAGCCAAACCTTTATATATTGATGAAACCGGCTGAAATTTACAGAAATCACATAAAACTAACTGAAAATTATTGATACATAATCAAAATTAGTCTATAATGTTTATTTTTTAATGAAAATAATTGCTTGACAACTAAATTTGAGGTTAAAATGTACTATTCAACTTGCATAACATTGCGTTTGACATCAGCGCCAAAATGCTCGAACTATATTCGGCACGATTACTCTGTCGGTACAATAATTTAATAAAATTTATAAAAATAAATGATTTAATATAGTTTTAAGTACATTTAGAGCACACTTGGTTCAATAAATTAATAATTATTGATAATAAACTATGCAAATACATCTTTTTATTAATTTAAAGATTGGTGCGAAAGCATTTTCAACCCAATATTATGCAGATTGAATAATACATTTGACCTAATTATTTGAAAATATCAAACTTTTAGTCTTAAAATTAAAGTTTATTAAATTCTTTTGATGATATACATATAGTTCAAATTGTTGTTGACATTGTTACTAATTTGTTAGTGTTTTTTCAGGGCATCGGCGTCCACCACGTCCCGGTTCCAGAGCGACGGGTCCAGCCGCGGCAGCAGAGTATGAATGTTTGTGTGTCTGAGGGCCCTCAGAGTGCATGGTGTGTGATAATGCTTTAGTTTTAAGCGCTAATCTTTTCTTATTCCCTCCTTTTCCTTGTTATAGTTTAATGGATTGTTTACCGGTTGATGGTAAATGAAATGAAGTTAAACTATAACGGGTCGTCTGGTCATCCGGGCGCCCCCTCTGCCTAGGTGGAGAGACCTTGTCGTGGTGGCAGAGCTTAACCATCCCTCCAATTGAGGGTGGGACCAACAACTCCACAAATTTATTGCAATTTAAATATATTGTTAAATAAATAAAGCATTGTTCATTTTATATATGTCTTTTTATTTCCCCTAATTTTCAGGTAGCATTAGATCTGCAATTAATCCCAACCCCAGTCTTCAAGTGGTTTGAAAAGGGATGGAAATTGCAAATTTAAATGCATAAATAATCATTTCAAATATTTATAGTTATTTCTGTAAATATTTGAAATGAGTATTAATGAAATTTGCGACCCCCTATAGTAACAGCGCAACCCTAAATAAGGGGTGGGCTGTTATTATCTAAGGGGTCGCAAAATTCATAAATACTCATTTCAAATATTTACAGAAATAACTATAAATATTTGAAATGGGTAGTGGAGAGTGCTATCAGAAGTAGTGACCTTGAGAAGCGGTGCATTCTCCACCCCAAGTGGGAAACACTCCGCGAAATATAGGAGTACGTGCTCTAGTTAAAATTAATGTGCGGAAGGTTCTTCAGGAAGAATAGGGAGGGATACGGTAATTCTATCATCCGTTGGCCATTATGCTTACATCACAGTCCAACTAATGATATAATATTCAATAATTTATTTGCTGATACAAAAGTGTACGGCTTCAGTTGCGTTTGCGCCTTCGAAGTATTCAAATCGTACGACTGTTCTTCGATGAATAAAATGGTTTTAGTGAAAATATATTCACTGTACTAGTGTTAAAAGTGTTCCCGAGTGTTTAGTGCAAGTGCAATACAAGTGCTTAGTAAAAAAAAAAATTACTGTGCTAGTGTCTGGTGAAGTGCAGTGCAGTGCAAAGTATATATTGGATCATTGGATTAACTTAAAACCTGTAAGTCCTTTTTAAATATTTCAATTGTAACCTGCGGTAGACATTATTTCAATAAAAAATTAATTGACGGGAGGTACCGTTGCCCAAACTGTCTCATTTACTCTATATAGAAACCCTTTAAAAATTAAATACATACCCAAACCTACACTAAAACTAATTATAATATTTATAAAATTGCTTCCTAAGTATTAATAATATATGTGAAAAACATTAAGAATAAATATATTTTATATAAAATAAAATATTTATTATATTTACTGAAGTAATAATAATATTTAAACATGTTCACTTATACATATTACCTATGATTTATAAACAATAGCCTTACACATAACCCTATGTTATTTACATGATGTTCTCACCTAGATATATCACATCTACGGACTTTACACCATTTTTACCAACAAAAAATAAAGTAAAAAGAAGAGTTCATTAGAAAGAAATAGTTACATATATACTTCTCTCTTTCTTACAAAAAACAATATTTGTGAGCAAGTGTTCCGTCCTTTCTTTATTACTCTATGAGGACAGCAAAACGTTACCTCTCCACGAGAATTAGGGTCAAGGTCTGGTCAAGGTCACGGAGGTCAAGGGTTAAAGTCACCGCCCTGGGTCCCTCGGGAATTTCCCACTTGGAGTTCTGGCACTATCCCTGGAAATTCACTTAGCCCGGGAGCATTAGATTTGTAAATAATCCATCAACCCCCAGTCTTCAACTGGTTGGAAAATGGATGAAAATTGCAAATCTAAATGCATAAATAAGCATCTCAAATATTTATAGAAATAACTAAAATAATTTAAGAAATTTGTGATCTCCTATAGTAACAGCACAACCCTAAATAAGGGGTGGGCTGTTATTATAAGGGGTCGCAAAATTGATAAATACTCATTTCAAATATTTACAGAAATAACTATAAATATTTGAAATGGGTAGTGGAGAGTGCTATCAGAAGTAGTGACCTTGAGAAGCGGTGCATTCTCCACCCCAAGTGGGAAACACTCCGCGAAATATAGGAGTACGTGCTCTAGTTAAAATTAATGTGCGGAAGGTTCTTCAGGAAGAATAGGGAGGGATACGGTAATTCTATCATCCGTTGGCCATTATGCTTACATCACAGTCCAACTAATGATATAATATTCAATAATTTATTTGCTGATACAAAAGTGTACGGCTTCAGTTGCGTTTGCGCCTTCGAAGTATTCAAATCGTACGACTGTTCTTCGATGAATAAAATGGTTTTAGTGAAAATATATTCACTGTACTAGTGTTAAAAGTGTTCCCGAGTGTTTAGTGCAAGTGCAATACAAGTGCTTAGTAAAAAAAAAAATTACTGTGCTAGTGTCTGGTGAAGTGCAGTGCAGTGCAAAGTATATATTGGATCATTGGATTAACTTAAAACCTGTAAGTCCTTTTTAAATATTTCAATTGTAACCTGCGGTAGACATTATTTCAATAAAAAATTAATTGACGGGAGGTACCGTTGCCCAAACTGTCTCATTTACTCTATATAGAAACCCTTTAAAAATTAAATACATACCCAAACCTACACTAAAACTAATTATAATATTTATAAAATTGCTTCCTAAGTATTAATAATATATGTGAAAAACATTAAGAATGAATATATTTTATATAAAATAAAATATTTATTATATTTACTGAAGTAATAATAATATTTAAACATGTTCACTTATACATATTACCTATGATTTATAAACAATAGCCTTACACATAACCCTATGTTATTTACATGATGTTCTCACCTAGATATATCACATCTACGGACTTTACACCATTTTTACCAACAAAAAATAAAGTAAAAAGAAGAGTTCATTAGAAAGAAATAGTTACATATATACTTCTCTCTTTCTTACAAAAAACAATATTTGTGAGCAAGTGTTCCGTCCTTTCTTTATTACTCTATGGTCACATAGATATACAACGGCTATGGACTTGACACCAAGTATCCCAATAAATATTATAGTAAAAAGAAGATTTCATTAGAAAGAAGTAGTTATATATTTCTGTCTCTTTCTTAGAAAAATCAATTTTTCCGAGTAAGTGTACAATCCTGTCGTTGTTATTCTATGTCATGTTGTCTCTGTCTTACAATATATTTATCTCTGTCGCACAAAAATCAATATGCATGCCCGCCATTTGCGAATCATTGCCTCCCGTACATGAAAGAAAGGTATACTTTTAAATAACTAAAACAACCAATCACAAGCTTGCTATAGGGTACACTTGAATTTATTTTACAATACAATAAAACATACATACAAACATACTCTATATAGAAGAATGGTACCTCACGGCAAGAAAAAATGAGGACAGCAAACTGGAATTTTTTACCAACAATACCTCTCGCCAATTACAAATGGCGATAAAACATACATACAAACATACTCTATATAGAAGAATGCTACCTCACGGCAAGGGAAATGAGGACAGCATAACTATGATATTTCACTGACAATACCTCTCGCCAATTACAAATGGCAATAAAATTAACATACATATATTCCCTATATAGAAGAATGGTACCTCACGGCAAGGGAAAATGAGGACAGCATAACTGTGATTTTTCACCAACAATACCTCTCGCCAATTACAAATGGCGATAAAATTAACATACATACATTCCCTATATAGAAGAATGGTACCTCACGGCAAGGGAAAATGAAGACAGCATAACTGTGATTTTTCACCAACAATACCTCTCGCCAATTACAAATGGCGATAAAATTAACATACATACATAACCTTTATAGAAGAATGATACCTCACGGCAAGGGAAAATGAGGACAGCAAAACTATTATTTTTCACCAACAATACCTCTCGCCAATTACAAATGGCGATAAAATTAACATACATACATATCCTATATAGAAGAATGGTATCTCACGGCAAGGGAAAATGAGGACAGCATAACTGGAATTTTTTACCAACAATACCTCTCGCCAATTACAAATGGCGATAAAATTAACATACATACATACCCTATATAGAAGAATGCTACCTCACGGCAAGGGAAAATGAGGACAGCAAAACTGTTATTTGTTACCAACAATACCTCTCGCCAATTACAAATCGCGATAAAATTAACATACATACCGTATATAGAAGAATGGTACCTCACGGAAAGGGAAAATGAGGACAGCATAACTATGATATTTCACTAACAATACCTCTCGCCAATTACAAATGGTGATAAAATTAACATAGGTACATACATTCCCTATATAGGAGAGTGGTACCTCACGGCAAGGGAAAATGAGGACAGCATCTCTGATTTTTCACCAACAATACCTCTCGCCAATTACAAATGGCGATAAAATTAACATATATACATACCTTATATAGAAGAATGGTACCTCACGACAAGGGAAAATGACAGCATAACTGAGATTTTTTACCAACAATACCTCTCGCCAATTACAAATAGCGATAAAATTAACATACATACATACCCTATATAGAAGAATGGTACCTCACGGCAAGGGAAAATGAGGACAGCAAAACTGTTATTTTTCACCAACAATACCTCTCGCTAATTACAAATGGCGATAAATTTAACATACATACATTCCCTATATAGAAGAATGGGTACCTCACGGCAAGGGAAAATGAGGACAGCATAACTGTGATTTTTCACCAACAATACCTCTTGCCAATTACAAATGGCGATAAAATTAACATACATCCATACCCTATATAGAAGAATGGTACCTCACGGCAAGGGAAAATGAGGACAGCAAAACTGTTATTTTTCACCAATACCTCTCGCTAATTACAAATGGCGATAAAACAGACAACAAACATACCCTATATTGGTCAACCTCAAGGTCAAATGAAAAATTGACCTTTTCGCGAAAATGGGTCAAGGTCAACTTCAAGGTCAAAGTTGGAAATAACCTTCCGACAAAAATTGGGGTCAAGGTCACTTTAAGGTCAAGGTCACACGTTACCTCTCCACGAGAATTAGGGTCAAGGTCTGGTCAAGGTCACGGGGGTCAAGGGTTAAGGTCACCGCCCTGGGTCCCTCGGGAATTTCCCACTTGGAGTTCTGGCACTATCCCTGGAAATTCACTTAGCCCGGGAGCATTAGATTTGTAAATAATCCATTAACCCCCAGTCTTCAACTGGTTGGAAAATGGATGAAAATTGCAAATCTAAATGCATAAATAAGCATCTCAAATATTTATAGAAATAACTATAATAATTTAAGAAATTTGTGATCTCCTATAGTAACAGCACAACCCTAAATAAGGGGTGGGCTGTTATTATAAGGGGTCGCAAAATTGATAAATACTCATTTCAAATTAATGCGCAAGAGGTTCTTCACGAAGAATAGGGTACGGTTACTCTATCGTCCGTTGTTCATTACGATTACATCATTCCAACAAATGATATAACAACATTTAATAATAAATTAGTAGCTGATACAAACGTGTACGGCTTCAGTTACGATTACGCCTCCGACGTATTCACATTGTATGATTGTTCTCCGATAAACAAATCGGTTTTAGTGAAAATATATTCACTGTACAAGTGTTAAAAGTGTTCGCGAGTGTTCAGTGCAAGTGCGGAGCAAAGGGTAATAATTCGCCGAATGATGATATTTTAAAGTACAGTAAGTGTATTTAATGATATAAACATTTAATAGTGTTTTATATTGATAGTTCGTGTATATATTAAGTGATTTATAATTTAAAAGTTTCATAAATGTTATTGTGATTAGAATACATAGTTCATGATAATTAAGCGATCAGAATTTAATAACTCCTTATGGGTAAAAATATTGACGTAATTATCATAAAAATAAGTTTAGGAAGTTTGAAATATATATACATCTTAAAAGTGGTTTAAATTGTCCAGAAAATAGGATCAAATCTATAAAAAAAAACGCAAAACAATATTTTACATATAACTTATTTATTGTTTGAAATACATAAAAATAAACATTAAATTCTTATTGTATAATATTTAAAATATAAATCACATTATGTACAAATGCATAAGGGCGGCTGTATATAACGGCATAAAAAGATCCCCAGCCTCTACCACCAGCGCCGTAGCAGTAGCATAAGCAAATTGGGCGGCTTTCTATGCGCCACCTCTGTTTTTTTGTACTTAATTATTGTCAACTATTTTATATATGTATGTCTTTATATTTCCCCTAATTTTCAGGTAGCATTAGTAACAGCGCAACCCTAAATAAGGGGTGGGCTGTTATTATAAGGGGTCGCAATATTGATAAATACTCTTTTCAAATTAATGCGCGGGAGGTTCTTCACGAAGAATAGGGATACGGTTATTCTATCGTACGTTGTCCATTATGATTACATCATTCGAACAAATGATATAACAACATTTAATAATAATTTATTAGCTGGTACAAACGTATACGGCTTCAGTTACGATTACGCCTTCGACATATTCACATTGTACGATTGTTTTCCGATGAACAAAACTCTAAAAGTGTTAAAAGTGTTCGCGAGTGTTCAATGCAAGTGCGGAGCAAAGGGTATTTGAATTACCTAAGTATGACACCAAGTGTAACGTAATATAAGTGCTTAGTGTAAATAAATTTACTTTGCTAGTGTCTGTGAATGTGTGGTGAAGTGCAGTGCAAAGGATATATTGGATTAACACAGAAACTGTAAGTTCTTAAATTATTCAAGTGCAAACTGCAGTAGACATATCAATAAAAAATAATTGACGGGAGGTACCGTTGCTCAATCTGTCTCATATATTCTATAAAGAAACCCTTCAAAAATTAAATACCCATACATACTTTAAAATAATAATAATAATTTTAAAATTTTTATATAAAATAAAATATTTATTATATTTACTAAAATAATAATATTTAAATATTCACTTATATTATCTATTATTTATTTATTAATAGTAGCATTACATCCTTATATTATTTATATTGGGTTCACACCTAGATATGTTACGGCTACGGACTTCACACCATATTTCCCAACAAAAAGTGAAGTAAAAAGAAGACTACATTAGAAAGAAATAGTTACATATTCCTCTCTCTTTCTTACAAAAAAAAAACAAAATTTGTGATCGAGTGTACAGTTTCTTTATTACTCTATGGTCGCAGATATACAACGGCTACGGACATGACATTAAGTTTCCCAATAAAAAGTACAGTAAAAAGAAGAATTCATTAGAAAGTAATAGCTATGTATTTCTCTCTCTTTCTTAGAAAAATTAATTTTTCCGAGTAAGTGTACAATCCTGTCGTTGTTATTCTGTCATGTTGTCTCTGTCGTACAATATATTTCTCTGTCACACAAAAACCAATATGCATGCCCGCCATTTACAAATCAATGCCTCCCGTATAACGTACATGAAGGAAAGGTATACTTTTAAATAAATAAAACAACCAATCTCAAGCTTGCTAGGGTACACTTCAATTTATTTTACAATACGATCCTTCAACTAACCGAAGTGTAAAGGTGGCGGTATACATATTTATCAATAATACCTCTCGCTAATTACAAATGGCGATAAAACACACACAATATATACATACACACATGCATATATACATACATACATTAAAGCAATAGTACCTCCCGGCAACTAATCAAAGTGTAAAGATGACAGTAAATTTTTTCACCAACAAACCCTCCCGCTAATTACAAATGGCAGTTGAGCATATATACATACAGAACACTTACATACATACACACACTAAAGCAACAGCACCTCCCGCCAACAAATCAAAGTGTAAAGATGCCAGTAGACTTGTTCGCCAACAAAACCTCCCGCTAATGACAAATGGCGGTTAAGCATACATACAACATCATGGAGATGCTACAGCTGTTTTTTCCAGACCAACTACAGATATATTTAGTCGATAAAATGTATTGTAATATATTTATATTTAGTTTGTATTTTGTAATAGTATTGTAACATATGGTGGTAAAAAAAAACAGTGTTTTAGCCGTGCCAACGTTGCTGAACATCGATCGATGGTAATATGGGTAAATGGTAAATTATATATACATATACATACGTATAGATACTTATATGTATGTATATATATATATATATATATATATATATATATATATATATATATATATATATATACATATACATACATATACGTATACATAGATATACATATACATATATATATATATATATATATATATATATATATATATATATACGAATACATACATATACATAGATTTACATATACATAGATATACATATACATAGATATACATATACATAGATATACGTATACATAGATATACATATACATAGATATACATAGATATACGTATACATAGATATACATATACATAGATATACGTATACATAGATATACATATACATAGATATACATATACATAGATATACATATACATAGATATACATATACATAGATATACATACACATAGATATACAAATACATACATAGATATACATACACATAGATTACATATACATAAACATACAAGTACGTACATATACAGGGTGATCACGCGAGAAAGAACCAGCAATTATCTCCGTTATTAAGCAAGATAGCAATTATCTTCAAATAAAGAAATTTACTTTAGACAATATGGGCAATAAGATGTATTAAGAATCGTTCTGTTACTTCCGGTTCCGGAGTATGTGATACCAACTTTGAAATTTCAAATGGAACATACTATATTTTTTATATTTTTGAAAAGTACATAAAATTTATTTATTTATTTAATAATACAACGTCCTACTTGTTTACTATTACAATTACAAATGGCGATAAAATTAACATACAAACATACCCTATATAGAAGAATGGGGTACCTCACGGCAATGGAAAATGTGGACAGTATAACTGTGACCAACAATTCCTCTCGCCAATTACAAATGGTGAAAAAATTAACATACATACATACCCTATATAGAAGAATGGTACCTCACGGCAAGGGAAAATGAGGACAGCATAACTGGGATTTTTTACCAACAATACCTCTCGCCAATTAAAATGGCGGTAAAATTAACACACATACTCTAAATGAAAGAATGGTACCTCACGGCAAGGGAAAATGAAGACGGCAAAACTGTGATTTTTCACCAACAATACCTCTCGCTAATTACAAATGGCGATAAAACATACAAACATTACCCTATATAGAAGAATGGGTCAACCTCAAGGTCAAATGAAGAATTGACCTTCCCGCGAAAATGGGTCAAGGTCAACCTCAAGGTCAAAGTTGGAAATGAACTTCCGACGAAAATTGGAGTCAAGGTCACTCCAACGTCAAGGTCACGTGACCTCACAAGAATTAGGGTCAAGGTCAGGTCAAAATTACGGGGGTCAAGGGTCAAGGTCATCGCCCTGGGTCCTTCGGGAATTTCCCACTTGGAGTCCTGGCACTATCCCTGGAAATTCACTTAGCCCGGGAGCATTAGATTTGTAATTAATCCCCCAACCCCCAGTCTTCAACTGGTTGGAAAATGTATGAAAATTGCAAATCTAAATGCATAAATGATCATCTCAAATATTTTTAGAAATAACTATAATAGTTTATGAAATTTGCGATCCCCTATAGTAACAGCGCAACCCTAAATAAGGGGTGGGCCGTTATTATAAGGGGTCGCAAAATTGATAAATACTCATTTCAAATTAATGCGTGGGAGGTTCATCACGAAGAATAGGGATACGGTTATTCTATCGTCCGTTGTCCATTACGATTACATCATTCCAACAAATGATATAACATTTAATAATAATTTATTAGCTGGTACAAACGTGTACGGCTTCAGTTACGATTACGCCTTCGACGTATTCACATTGTATGATTGTTCTCCGATAAACAAAACGGTATTAGTGAAAATATATTCACTGTACAAGTGTTAAAAGTGCTCGCGAGTGTTCAGCGCAAGTGCGGAGCAAAGGGTATTTGAATTACCTAAGTAGGTATAACACCGAGTGTAACGTAATACAAGTGCTTAGTGAAAATAAATTTACTGTGATAGTGTCTGTGAATGTGTGGTGAAGTGCAGTGCAAAGGATATATTGGATTAACAGAAAAACTGTAAGTACTTTTAATTTTTTTTATCATTTCAATAAAAATGAATTGGCGGGAGATTACTGTAGTTCAAGATAAAATCGCGGGAAGATAAGTCAAAGGTAAAACCATTTTTCGGTTATTTATATATAGTTTCAATACGATTAATAGTATTTACATGAAAATGCTGGTAATATCAAAGCGATGTCTCCATTGGTTTTTGAGAAATTAAATGCTAAAGTTGAACAATCTTTAGAGAAAAATTTTCATGGTCATTTTTTAGTTATAAATACGGGAAAAATATTGACATCATTGTTATAAAAATGAGTTTAGGAAGTTTGTAATATTATATATACATCTAAAAAGTGGTTTAAATTGTCCGGAAAATGGGATCAAATCTCTAAATAATATTGACAAAAAATATGTTCATTTGCTTTTGCTAACGATTTATTTATTTGAAATACATAAAAATAAACATTAAATTCTTATTCTACAATATTTAAAATATAGAATTACTTCAAATAGCACTTTTTTTGTATTCAACTATTGGCAACACTATACAAACTGTCAGAACAATTTCGTAGCATAACTTCAAATAACAGTTTTTGTATTCAACTATTGGCAACACTACAAACCGCGACAACGCCATCTCGTATCAATTTTAAAACTAGTGTTTGGACAATTGGCAACACTGAATATTTTTTTTTGAGGTTGTTTTGAATATTATATGCAGAAGAGCTAATGTCACTAAATAAAATCATATCTGAACTGTTTTAAACGAATATGATGTGAATTATAGTTAAAATACCAAGGAATCCGATTATGTCGTTGAAATAAAGATATTTCTGCTCGTTGAGGAGTTATGAGTAAAAGAAAATGAAGTTTTATTGCTGTAGAAATTCTTGTGGACAATATGTTGTGATTGTTTGTTACAGGTGGTTTTTTATTGTTGTTGACAGCTGTACGAAACCCTTTTGCAAGTGGATAGACATCGCTTGAATTAATTCTGGACCTATTAAGCTTGTGGACCAACTTAAAACGATGATTGGCCGAAGACAACTTTTAAAAATGGGGCCCTGCATCCGAATACATAGACCAGAACTCAGAGCAGAACGACATGGAAAATCAGGTAAAAATTGTAAATAGTAATAGAGGAAGGACCTTAATATATGTGAAATATTTCATGTTCATTATCTTTTACATATAGTTTATTTATTATTTGAAATACATAAAAATACGCATTAATTTCTTATTCTACAATGTTTAAAATATAAATCTCATTATTTACAGCCCTTAAATCCGTCTGAAAAAAGTTGTATTTAAATATTTCGAAGATGGAAATCCGTTCTGATCTCGCGATTCCTTAATAACAAAGACTTTTATTTCATAATAAATACTGTTGAAACTTACAGGAAACATATGAAATTAAACAAAAATCATTTATTTTTTACTTAAAACTTAGCCAAAATTATTATTTTTTATTGAAAATATTAGTATGACAACTAAATTTAAGGTTAAAAAGTATTATACAACCTACGTAATTTTAATCAGCGCCAAAATGCTCGAACTACGTATAACATAAATGACTGCGTAGGTAAAGCAGTTTAATAAAAATTATTAATTAAATGATTAATATAAAGTATTTTATATATTTTTACATATATTTAGGGCATAAATAGTTTAAAACACTCTTAATTGTTGATATATAAAGTAATGTAATTTATTTGTGAACTCTGTCGGTAATTTATTCGCGCTGGTGTGGTGGCGCTGATGTCATAATTTATAAGCTGTTACAAAAGTGTACGGTTTCAGTTACGATCCCGCCTTCGAAGTAATCACATCGTACGACTGTTCTCCGATGAACAAAACGGTTTTAGTGAAAATATATTCACTGTACAAGTGTTAAAAGTGTTCGCTAGTGTTCAGTGCAAGTGCGGAGCAAAGGGTATTTGAATTACCTAAGTATAACACCGAGTGTAACGTAATACAAGTGCTTAGTGAAAATAAATTTACTGTGATAGTGTCTGTGAATATGTGGAGAAGTGCAGTGCAAAGGATATATATTGGATTAACACAAAAACTGTAAGTACTTTTCATTTATTTTTTTATTATTTCAATAAAAATTAATTGACGGAAGATACTGTTGCTCAAGATAAAATCGCGGGAAGATGAGTCAAAGGTAAAACCATTTTTCGGTTATTTATATATAGTTTCTATACGATTAATAGTATTTGCATGAAAAAGCTGGTAATATCAAAGCGATGTCTCCATTAGTGTTTGAGATATTAATTGCTAAAGTTGAACAATCTTTAGAGAAAAATGTTCATTTGTTAGTATTTTATAAATACGGGAAAAATATTGACATCATTGTTATAAAAATGAGTTTAGAAAGTTTGTAATATTATATATACATCTTAAAAGTGGTTTAAATTGTCCAGAATATGGGATCAAAAATATTGACAAAAAATGTTAATTTTATTTTACATATAATTTATTTATTATTTGAAATACGTAAAAATACACAATAAATTCTTATTCTACAATGTTTCAAATATAAATCACATTATTTACAGCCCTTAAATCCGTCTGAAAAAAGTTGTATGTAAATATTTCGAAGATGGAAATCCGTTCCCGCGATTCTGTCATAACATCAAAATTTGTATTTCATAATAAAAACTGCTGAAACTTACAGGAAACATCTGAAATTAACTAAAAATCATTTATTTATACTTAAAACTTACTCAAAATTATTAATTTTTAATGAAAATATTAGTGCGATAGCTAAATTTGAGGTTAAAATTACTGTACAACTTGCGTAACTTTGGCTCTGACATCAGCGCCAAAGTGCTCGAACTACATATAACATAAATGACTGCGTCGGTATGGCAGTTTGATAAAAATTAATAATTAAATGATTAATAAAGTTTTTTATATATTTTTACACACATTTAGGGCATAGATAGTTAAATAAAATTATTAGTTGTTGATATTTAAAATATGTAATTTCATTGTGAACTCGGTCGGTAATTTAGTTCGAACTTTCTGGCGCTGATGTCTTACACCAAATTACGCAGTTTGGGTAGCAGTCAGGCAACTCAAAATGGCGCCAGGAGTGAAATGTCAACATGAATTAGTGTTTATTTACAAAAAAAATAGTGTTTTTAATGTGTTTTAAGTATAAATTATACATAATTATATAGTTTTACACCTTACACATCCTTTTTAGTAAAATTTATACAATAAAATGTAAGTAACTTGTAAAATTTTTCTATTTGGTCATGCCTATGAAACCTAAATTTTTCTATTAGCTTTTGGAATTATATATATTATACCCAGTGTCTTGAAGAATATTCCAAGAAATATTAGGTGTCGTGTGTTTGTCTGTCTATCTGTATGTTTGGGACGTCCAATGATGAATTTTCAAAATGAGAATATAACGTAAACATTGTATCAGAAAATTAATAATTCATTAGTATATTATGTAAACAAATTCCAATTTTTTACAAGTGTGTTACATCATATTTTGTTATAATTATCGCTCACAACTCTTGATATTTTTTTCTAAACTGGTACAGCATTAACCTTTACAATATCTTTATTCCTAATTCATCTCAATCGCATTCGATTATCCAATAACCCGCTCTGGTTTTTACAGGCCTCAACTTCGCTTGAAACGCTGATAAAATATTACTTTCAGCCCTTGTCTGCATTAATTATGAGTGGGATGTTATTTCATCACTGTGGGGTAGCTTGGGGCAGTACCACTTGTCACTGTGGGGTTTCAGGTACGCCTGTCTCGCATCCTAGACACTGTCTAGAGAGCCTTTGCCCGCGTGACTCGTATGTCTCAGGTCCTGCTTTGGTGGCTCATTAAATACATTTTCCTTTGCATCTCAATCGCATTCGATCATCCAATAACCCGCTATGGTTTTTTACAGGCCTCAAGTTCGCTTGAAACGCTGATAAAATATTACTTTCAGCCCTTGTCTGCATTAATTATGAGTGGGATGTTATTTCATCACTGTGGGGTAGCTTGGGGCAGTACCACTTGTCACTGTGGGGTTTCAGGTACGCCTGTCTCGCATCCTAGACGCTGTCTAGAGAGCCTTTGCCCGCGTGACTCGTGTGTCTCAGGTCCTGCTTTGGTGGCTCATTAAACACATTTTCTTTTGCATCTCAATCGCATTCGATCATCCAATAACCCGCTCTGGTTTTTACAGGCCTCAAGTTCGCTTGAAACGCTGATAAAATATTACTTTCAGCCCTTGTCTGCATTAATTATGAGTGGGATGTTATTTCATCACTGTGGGGTAGCTTGGGGCAATACCACTTGTCACTGTGGGGTTTCAAGTACGCCTGTCTCGCATCCTAGACGCTGTCTAGAGAGCCTTTGCCCGCGTGACTCATGTGTCTCAGGTCCTGCTTTGGTGGCTCATTAAACTCATTTACCTTTTCCTTAAATTATCGATCGGAAGATCCTGGAGATTCTACAGAAAGACAGCACAACCGCTTCTTCTAGACACAGACTACAGATACAAATATTTAGTTGATCAGATGTATTGTAATTTATTTATACTTAAGTTTTAAGATGTATTGTAACTTATTACTGTAAAGAAAAAACAAAACAAATTCCAGTGTTTTAGCAGTGCCAACATCGCTGAACATCGATGGTAATGGTAAATTTTGTAAGAAAAATGAAGTACTTTCCTTTATAATCTTCGTTTTTTTGACGTAAAAATTGTCAGTAAACATTTCTAAATTGTTTTCCATTTTAATTTTTTGCTTTAATCTATCCAAATCGTCAAAAAAGCGAAGAAAAAAATTTGGAAATTTCGCCTAGGTTCCTTTCACGCAATTTTTTTTATCTGCACAAAAATGCGATTTCCTCGCTTGCTATTGACCTCTTCAGGACAAACTATACACCATTGGATTTCTCAAAGTCTATAATTTAAGTATAAATTTTACTTCATGGAATTGATTTTAATGTTTAATTGCGCGGCGATTTTAGGTTAACTCAATGAGTAGCGCAACAGCTCCAATAATTCGCCGAATGATATCTTAAAGGACAGTATGTGTATTTAATGATATAAACATTTAATAGTGTTTTATATTGATAGTTCGTGTATATAGTGATTTAAAATTTAAAAGTTTCATAAATGTTATTGTGTTTAGAATACATAGTTCATGATTATTAAGTGATCAGAATTCAATAACTCCTTATGGTTAGAAATATTGACGTAATTATTATAAAAATAAGTTTAGGAAGTTTGATATATATATATATATATATATATATATATATATATATATATATATATATATATATATATATATATATATATATATGAACATCTTAAAAGTGGTATAAATTGTCCAGAAAATAGGATCAAATCTCTAAAAAAAAACGCAAAACAATATTTTACATATAACTTATTCATTGTTTGAAATACATAAAAATAAACAAATTCTTATTGTACAATATTTAAAATATAAATCACATTGGCCCGTACTACGATCACGGTTTTAACTAAAACACTGTTTTAAAAAATGTCAAATTCAAATTTCAACATTTAATTTTGCACGTATGTTTGAAGATCAATTTTTTAAAAAATATTTGTTTGAATACAAACTATGTTCTGCTTTTAAAACATTTTAATAAATTCGATATTATTTATTATTGTTATTAAATAATATGTGACACTTCTTAAAACAGCGTTTTAGTTAAAACCGTGATCGTAGTACGGGCCATTATGTACAAATGCATAGGGGCGGCTGTATATAACGGCATAAAAAGATCCCCGCCTCTACCATCAGCGCCTGAGCAGTAGCGGCAGCAAATTGGGCGGCTTTCTATGCTCCACCTCTGTTTTTTTGTACTTAATTATTGGCAACTATTTTATATATGTATGTCTTTATATTTCCCCTAATTTTCAGGTAGCATTAGTAACAGCGCAACCCTAAATAAGGGGTGGGCTGTTATTATAAGGGGTCGCAATATTAATAAATACTCATTTCAAATTAATGCGTGGGAGGTTCATCACGAAGAATAGGGATACGGTTATTCTATCGTCCGTTGTCCATTACGATTACATCATTCCAACAAATGATATAACATTTAATAATAATTTATTAGCTGGTACAAACGTATACGGCTTCAGTTACGATTACGCCTTCGACATATTCACATTGTACGATTGTTTTCCGATGAACAAAACGGTTTTAGTGAAAATATAATCACTCTACAAGTGTTAAAAGTGTTCGCGAGTGTTCAATACAAGTGCGGAGCAAAAGGTATTTGAATTACCTAAGTATAACACGGAGTGTAACGTAATATAAGTGCTTAGTGTAAATAAATATACTTTGCTAGTGTCTGTGAATGTGTGGTGAAGTGCAGTGCAAAGGATATATTTGATTAACACAAAAACTGTAAGTCCTTAAATTATTCAAGTGCAAACTGTAGTAGACATTATATCAATGAAAATTAGTTGACGGGAGGTACCGTTGCTCAATCTGTCTCATATATTCTATAAAGAAACCCTTCAAAAATTAAATACCCATACATACTTTAAAACTAATAATAATTTTAAATTTTTTATATAAAATAAAATATTTATTATATTTACTAAAATAATAATATTTAAATATTCACTTATATTACCTATTATTTATTTATTAATAATAGCATTACATCCTTATATTATTTATATTGGGTTCACGCCTAGATATGTTACGGCTACGGACTTTACACCATATTTCCCAACAAAAAGTGAAGTAAAAAGAAGACTACATTAGAAAGAAATAGTTATATATTCCTCTCTCTTTCTTACAAAAAAAACAAAATTTGTGATCGAGTGTACAGTTTCTTTATTACTCTATGGTCACAGATATACAACGGCTACGGACATGACACCAAGTTTCACAATAAAAAGTACAGTAAAAAGAAGAATTCATTAGAAAGTAATAGCTATGTATTTCTTTCTCTTTCTTAGAAAAATTAATTTTTCCGAGTAAGTGTACAATCCTGTCGTTGTTATTCTATGTCATGTTGTCTCTGTCGTACAATATATTTCCCTGTCACACAAAAACCAATATGCATGCCCGCCATTTACAAATCAATGCCTCCCGTATAACGTACATGAAGGACAGGTATACTTTTAAATACATAAAACAATCAATCTCAAGCTTGCTAGGGTACACTTCAATTTATTTTACAATACGATCCTTCAACTAAACGAAGTGTAAAGGTGGCGGTATACATATTTATCAAAAATACTTCTCGCTAATTACAAATGGCGATAAAACACACACACATACACAAATATATATACACACACACATGCATATATACATACATACATACACACACACACTAAAGCAATAGTACCTCCCGCCAACTAATCAAAGTGTAAAGATGACAGTAGATTTTTTCACCAACAAACCCTCCCGCTAATTACAAATGGCGGTTGAGCATATATACATACAGAACACTTACATACATACATACACACACTAAAGCAACAATACCGCCCGCCAACAAATCAAAGTGTAAAAATGCCAGTAGAATTGTTCACAAACAAAACCTCCCGCTAATGACAAATGGCAGTTAAGCATACATACAACATCATGGAGATGCTACAGCTGTTTCTTCCAGACCAACTACAGATATATTTAGTCGATAAAATGTATTGTAATATATTTATATTTAGTTTGTATTTTGTAATAGTATTGTAACATATGGTTATAAAAAAAATCCAGTGTTTTAGCCGTGCCAACGTCGCTGAACATCGATCGATGGTAATATGGGTAAATGGTAAATTATATATACATACGTATACATACTTATATGTATGTATGTATGTATGTATATATATATATATATCTATACATACATATACACGTATACATAGATTTACATATACATAGATATACATCAACAATACCTTTCGCCAATTACAAATGGCGAAAAAATTAACATACATACATACCCTATATAGAAGAATGGTACCACACGGCAAGGGAAAATGAGGACAGCATAACTGGGATTTTTTACCAACAATACCTCTCGCTAATTACAAATGGCGATAAAACATACATACAAACATACCCTATATAGAAGAATGGGTCAACCTCAAGGTCAAATGAAGAATTGACCTTCCCGCGAAAATGTGTCAAGGTCAACCTCAAGGTCAAAGATGGAAATGACCTTCCGACGAAAATTAAGGTCAAGGTCACTCCAAGGTCAAGGTCACATGTGAGCTCGCCACGAGAATTAGGGTCAAGGTCAGGTCATAATCACGTGGGTCAAGGTCACCGTCCTGGGTCCTTCGGGAATTTTCCACTTGGAGTCCTGGCACTATCCCTGAAAATTCACTTAGCCCGGGAACATTAGATTTGTAATTAATCCCCAACCCCCAGACTTCAACTGGTTGGAAAATGGATGAAAATTGCAAATATAAATGCATAAATAATCATCTCAAATATTTTTAGAAATAACTTTAATAGTTTATGAAATTTGCGATCCCCTATAGTAACAGCGCAACCCTAAATAAGGGATGGGCTGTTATTATAAAGGGTCGCAAAATTGATAAGTACTCATTTCAAATAAATGCGCGGGAGGTTCATCACGAAGAATAGGGATACGGTTATTCTATCGTCCGTTGTCCATTACGATTACATCATTCCAACAAATGATATAACATTTAATAATAATTTATTAGCTGGTACAAACTGAAGCCCAGTTACGATTACGCCTTCGATGTATTCACATTGTACGATTGTTCTCCGATGAACAAAACGGTTCTAGTACAAGTGTTAAAAGTACTTGTGAGTGTTCAGTACAAGTGCGGAGCAAAGGGTATTTGAATTACTTAAGTATAACACCGAGTACGAGTGAAAATAAATTTACTGTGATAGTGCCTGGGAATGTGTGGTAAAGTGCAGTGCAAAGGATATATTGAATTAACACAAAAACTGTAAGTACTTTTTATTTTTTTAAACATTTACTGTTGCTCACGTAACACCATTCATAACATTAGAAATGGGAAATATACTCAGTTAAATGTACTAAATTTCATTACAAGTCAACGATATTAATCATCTCTGGTAGAAATTATTCAAAGTCAAAGTTTCAAAACTAATCTTGGCGCACCTATGTTTAAGTTACAAATTTCAATTTCAAACTTTCCCTTGAATTTATTTTTCAGTACCCTTCTTCAACTAACCGAAGTGTACATACATACATACATACAAACATACATACCTACATACATATATACATACATACCTACATACATACCTACATACATACCTACATACATACATACATACATACATACACACACACTAAAGCCACAGTACCTCCCGCCAACTAATCGAAGTATAAAGATGACCTCCCGCAAATGACAAATGACAGTTAGGCATACATATATACACATACATAAAACACACCTACATACATACACACACACACACACACATATATATATATATATATATATATATATATATATATATATATATATATACATGGGTATACATACATACATGCATGCATACTTACATGCA